>CM053028.1:204389144-204406289 GCA_028564925.1 Lithobates sylvaticus
AAAAAGGAAACCGAAAGTAGTTAAATGGGTATCTGAAGAAAATGACATCAATGGTATGATAAAGGTGGATACTCTTACCAGAGCCAATGGACCTGAATGTCAGTGACACCAGGTCAATATGATGCATGGAAGGATGGAACCACAATCAAACAGGAACAGTGCGGAAGGTCACAGAGGATCCCTCAATGGGTATAGAACGATCAACGATATCCTCTGGAAATCCACTCCTCTCTCGATGGAATCCAGATAGTGGGTAAGTAGCCACCAAGCAAGGAATCACCAAATAGAGGAATGAAAAAAGCTCATAGAGCAGGTAATATGCAAAACAAAGGAAAAGGGGCTTCCAATGGTGTAGGTCAAAAAAAGGTTGGCTGTTTATTTTCCATAAAAAACTGACATACAGATAAAATTGTGATCACGATATATAAAAGCAATATGGGGAGAGGCGAAACCAAGGCCTACGTGTTTCGTCTCAGTGGGAATCTACTGGGGCATCTAACAGCTCCCCCATATTGCACATGTATAAATAAGTATCTAAAAATCTATACACCAATCAAAAACCTCAATCAATAATCAGTGAAAGTGAATTCTTCATCTTATTTACTAAGAAACTTCCCTTGCAAAGTGAACAGCATTCTTGCCTTTAGTAAAATCAACCCCATTGGTACAAGTGTATTGGAGCAGTGATTGCTCGGTGGCGAAGCACTGGCACAGGAGCATATCCAGCTATCCTTACAATGTGTACCCATCTTTTGTTATGCCTGTTAACTATTTGTTTTTTGAGACAGAGTTTTGCTGAAAAAGGGTTGTATAGGGATGAAGTAATCACTGCGTTATTGCAGGACTGGACTATGGAAGTCATACTGAAATTAGCTGCCTCTGATATAAGCAAGAGGGAAACTGGAATTATGTAACTTAGCGTCATTATTGTTATATTATAGGTGGAGGGTTTACCATTAAGCATTGTAATACTGTATTTGTTTGTTCATGCACAGCAAGTTCCTTGTACCATATTGTATACAATCCAGAACAATAGTGCAGCGCAAAGTAGTGAAGTAGGTTTAAAAGTCCATATCTAAAGAGTCCGAATGCATTCAAGAAGTAGAGGAATGGAGGGACATCAGCCACTGTGAAGATGTGTATCCAATTTAAGCAATCAAGTGCCAAGATATGTGTAACACCTCCACCAAAGACATTATTGGCCGCTCACCTTATAAAAGTGACCCCTGATAACAGGCTGGTCGGTAAATGCTTTCCCCAATATGGAGATAAAAACCATCCAGCAGTCTGTCTGTGGCAAAAGATGGTAATCCTCCGCAGTATATATAAAAAAGCAGAACAACATATAGTGCTCTCTGCTAAAATCTTAATCTTTTATTAAAAAAGTACCGTATATACTCGAGTATAAGCCGAGTTTTTCAGTACATTTTTTTGTGCTGAAAGTGCCACCCTCGGGTTATACTGGAGTCAAGCAAATTCTGCAGCAGAGAATGACATTTTCCGACCCGGCTTTGGGGCCCCGTATCACGGGGCCACTTGGTGCTAGGAAGCCCAAATGTGTGGTGTGGTGTGCAAACCCAGAGGAACCAGCACTAAAACATATCAAAAGATGGGGTTCCTAGCACCAAGTGGCCCGAGATACGGGGCCCCAAATTCGGGGTTGGAAAATGTCATTCTCTGCTGCAGCAATGTGCTTGACATTTTCTGAACCGACTTTGGGGCCCCATATCTCGGGGCCACTTGGATATAGGAACACCATCTTTGGATATGTTGTAGTGCTAGATCCACCGGGGTCCATAGCACTAAACTCAAAGTCAACTGTGTCCATCTGCAGCAATGTCATTTCGGGACCCTTTGGGTCCAGAGAACCCAAATTTTGACTGCAGCTAGGGGGCATCTAGGAACTCTTACCAAGTTTGAAGTTCGGGGGACCTATGGCTGCAAATGGGCACAGTGAGGCATGTAAATGGGCACAGTGAGGCTGCAAATGGGAATTGTTGATCCTCTTTTCCACTTACAGTAGCTGCGCATTTCTCACCCTAGGCTTATACTCGAGTATATAAGTTTTCCCAGTTTTTTTTGTGGTAAAATTAGGTGCCTCAGCTTATATTCGGGTCGGCTTATACTCGAGTATATACGGTAACACACTTACAAATCTAGCACTTGCCACAAGTGCATATATAGAGCACTCAAGGGAAATACATCCACAAATCATAAAGATGGCCATGCGTGGCTTCTCCCCTGTACGTGTTATGTTCAAGGGTGGGACCTTAGATATAAAAGAGTTTAAATCAAATTCAACATTTAAGCCAGCAGGGGTCAGGACATTGGTCTCATAGATCTAAAAAGACTCTCTGCTGGTGAACTGTCAGATGAAACACCCACTTCGCCAGTGTCTCCTAACCTTTTCAATACCCCAAAACCTCTGGGATCCTTGTTATGACAAATCTTAAAGTGCTTGGACACACTATGAGTACTGACCCCTCTTTTAATGTTGTTTACATGTTCACCCAACCTTACGTGAAGGGACCTAGGCGGTCTTCATATGTATTGCCCAATGCTTATTCACAATGTTCTCAATTTTTTTATAGTAAATATTGTAGGCAAGGATAATTTTATATTCACCAGTATGTGTAGGGTCTTTCTCTTCATTGGGGAAGACCGCTATGTCAGCTTCAAGCATCCCAGGTGTAAGAGGATTTGAGAAAGAAGGGGAGTTAAAAGTGTCTAAAAAAGGGGAGTTTAGTGTTTCCAAAAAGGTCTTGTAGTATACCACAGGTAGACCATCTGGGCCTGGACTCTTGCCTGATTTTAATTGACTTGTGGCCCATTCCCATTCTTTTAGAGTGATCAGAGATTCTAGCTTTTTGGTGCTGTCTGATGGGATTGCCCCAGGGGAAAATTTGTCCATAAATGATTTAATCTTATTATGTATTTTTGAAGGGAAAACAATGAGGGAGTTGGATGTGTTAAGGTCATATGAGGTGGAATAGTATCTTTCAAACTCTTGAGCAATGTCACCATTTTTTGTGAGTACCTTAACAGAAGGGGAGTGTATTAGGTGCACTGTATTCTTAGCTTTTTTTGTGCGGAGTGTTTGGGCTAATAGGTGGCCACATTTTTTTCTGAATTCATAGAAACGTTTCTGTGATAGTGTATTTTTTTTCCAAGATTGTGTCCTAGCTCTTCCTGTAGAAGCATACGGGTTTTGATAAGTTCCAAGTAGGATTTTTGCGCAAAGGTGCATTTATGTGTTGCTTTAAGAACTTTGAGTTTAGTGAATAGGTCTTTAGGTCTGGTTTTCTTTTTTTTTTTATATTTGTGTATTTATTTGTTTTTTTAGTTTTTTTCAAAACAATACAAAAATGTTGTATCAAATCGTATACAAAGAAAAAGTATGTCTTTGCAATGGAGAACATATACATGTAACAAACCAGAGAAAAGAGGTACATTCAATCTTATAAGAGACTTGTAATGCATTCAAAAAATATGCTATCAAGGTTAAGATTAAAGCACATGTAGCCGAAAAATATAGCCACGAGAGCCTCTCATAATCCTGTCACTGCTCTATTGTGAGCCCGTAAAGTACAACCTAAAGACGGGCTAAAACATTGCGAATCATCAAAAATAAAGAGAAACAGTAAAAGGGGGGAAGGGGGAGGGAATAAACAATAAATAAAAAAGGGGGGGAGGAGGTACACCATGGATTTCAGCATTGCATGTATCACAGTAATAGGAATAGAGTAAGACCACTTGAGTGGGTGAGAACTGAGCATGTGGATGATATTTGGTCAAAGATATGGGAAGTTGCCTCCAAATTTAATTGAAAATTATCCAAGGGATCCCATATCTGTGAGAATTGGGGTAGGGAATCATGGATCACTGCTGTCAAATGTTCCATTCTACGTATGTGTGCTATGGACTGTATCAATTGAGGCTGTGTAGGAGAATTTGGGGATAGCCAATGGGTGGGGATTACTCTTTTTGCAGCTAATAAGATATAAGACATCAATTTCAACATCAGGCCCAGCAGGTAATGGATCGGGTCTAAAGGGAAATTTATCTCAAAAAGTGTATGGAGTAGAGATTGGACCAAGATCCAAAAAGGTTGGATCATCGGGCAATCCCAGAAGATATGATAATACGTGCCTATGTCTTGAAGGCATCTCCAACAATTCTGGGATAGAGAGGGGTCATATTTATGAATAGCTTCTGGAGTCCTATACCAGAACATGAGGATCTTATAAGCAGTCTCTCTCTGCTCCACGCATCTGGAAGTTTTTGAAATGGATCCCAGATCTTTTGCCATTGTGGAAGAGAAATAGTTGTCTGAATTATTTTGGCCCATTTCAGCATATAGGCATGGGAGTTTACCATAGGTGGGTTACATTCATGGAGGATTTTGTATATAGAGGATGTGAGGCCAGGTTGATAAGGACCCTGGGCACACAGTATTTCAAATGCATTAGGCTTTTCCAGGGATAGAGAAGGTGATATGGAGTAAAAATAATGTTTAAACTGAAGGTAAGAGAAAAAAAGATTTCTGGGTAGCTCAAATTTATTTTGGAGCTTGTGATACTAAAGCAATTTACGAGTCACAGGATGTACTAGGTGACGGAGCTGGAAAGTACCCGCCTGTTACCATGGGTACATATTGCTGTAAGATAAACTATTCAGAATATCTGGGTTGAAAAGTATATTTAGGAGAGGTGGGCATGGAGAAGAGAGAGAGAACCTCTTGTAGCATTTCTTCCAGATGGAGAGACTAAATAACATCGGTCCCAGACATATATTTCTTAACTGGGAAATAGAGGTTGTTACATCAGACCAGAGCATGGAACAGAAATGTACAGGGCTGGTTATACTCAACTCCAATTCTGACCATCTGTTTGTTGCAAAACGTGTTGACCAGGAGATGGCCACTGTAAGATGGGTAGCATAGTAGTATTTAGTAATGTCAGGGGCTCCCAGACCTCCATGAGAGCGGGGAGAAAACACTATGGTGCTAGCGATCCGATGTGCTTTGTTACAACAGATAAATTTAGTAAAGGGACTGTTATTGGCAGGGTTTCAAAAATGTACAAGAGTTTTGGGAGTATAGACATCTTGAGGACATTTATCCTACCCAGAAGTGACAGAGGACATTCTTTCGATTGGTGTAGAAGGCGGTGTATTTCCAAAATTAAAGGAGGGTAGTTGGCCTGGTATAAAGTGGAATAAGACACAGTTAAATGTATTCCCAGATATTTAAGAGAGAAGGGGCACCAGTGGTAAGGAAAGTTGTTTTGTAATGTAGTGAGGAGTGGAGTGGGGATATGTATGGGTAGAGCTTCTGTCTTGGCCATGTTAACTTTATAACCGGAAAGTTTGCCAAAGGTATTTAATAAAGTATGGAGCTTGGGAGGGAGATACGGGACTTTGTTAATGTTAAAATAACGTCATCTGCAAAGAGGGATAGTTTGTATTCTCTGTGTCGTAAAGAGACTCCACTTATGTCAGGGTGTGTATGTATAGCTTCAGCTAGGGGTTCAAGGCACAATATAAACAGTAAGGGGGATAGGGGGCAGCCTTGTCTAGTACCATTGCTATGGGGAAAAGACGGTGACAGGAAAGACGCCAATTGTACTTGTGAGGTATGGCGTGAGTATAGGACGTGGACAGCTGCCACGAATGGTGTTTAGGGTCTGTGTTTAAGCAATTATATAACTCTTTATAGAATTCCCCAAATACCTTAGACATTGTTTGTGGGCAATGAGTTGGAGAGCCGTCAGTTTGTGTAAGAAACTCAGGGAAAGAATGGAATGGGCCGGGTTTAGGCTTGTTTACTAGCATTCTATGGGGCTGGTTGTAAAACTCATAAAATATATGTTTGACCCAAAAACGAACGTTTTTTCGGGAGCAGTCATTTTAATGATGCATAAAGTGAAAAAAAAAAAGTGAAATATTCCTTTAAATATGGTACCTGGGGGGTGTCTAAAGTATGCCTGTGAAGTGGCATGTGTTTCCCGTGTTTAGAACTGTCCCTGCACAAAATGACATTGGTAAAGGAAAAAAAGCCATTTTAAACCGCTTGTGGCTTTAATGTCATGTCTTGTCCTGGCAATATGGCTGAAAATCCTTGAGAAAAATGGCATGGCTACCCCATCCCATCCCCCCCCCCCACCCCAGCCCTTTGGGTCTTGTATGGATATTAAGGGGAACCCCGCACCCAAATAAAACCCTATACCTACAACCCTATATACTCTGAACAGCAGTATACAGGCGGTGCAAACAAGACAGGGACTGTATGTTTGTTCTTAAGTAGAATCTGAACAGGTACATTTTGAAGTGTAGCTCCATCCAAAAAAAAATCTATTTTTAAGCTTTTTGGAGAACATAGGGAGGGGTTATCACCCCTGTAACATTTGCTGTCTTTGCACATCTGTTCAGAACATGTCACCTCACTTTCCGTCCCAATGACAAATGTTTTTGGAAAAGTGGGGTTTTTATTGAAACAAGGATTGGTGATAAAGCATCAGTAGAGAGGAGATACCTTTTTCCCAAATTAAATCTAACAGAATAGAATTTCCCTTCCTAGGGGTAGATTTCCTCTCACTTCCTGTTTTCTCTTTCCGTTTGCAAGTAGGAGTCGTTTGTAAGTTGGATGTTTGAAAGTAGGGGCCTGCCGTATATACTCTGCAGAAATTTGCCCCATTAGATGTTGGTGTAGCCACAACACTGTAAGCCCTCACAGTTACTCTTGGTGGGCACAGGAATTGGCCCTGCTGTGAATTATTAGATCAAGATTTGTAATTGCATGCACCTGTTGAACAGGGCAGAAAAAATTGGGCCTTTGGTGGTGGTGGTGGACGGTGTTGCCACAAGACTGTAAGCCCTCACAGTTACTCTTGGTGGGCGCAGGAATGGGCCCTGCTGTGAATTATTAGTTCAAGATTTGTAATTGCATGCCCCTGTTGAACAGGGCAGAAAAATTGGGCCTTTGGTGGTGGTGGTGGACGGTGTTTCCACAAGACTGTAAGCCCTCACAGTTACTCTTGGTGGGCGCAGGAATGGGCCCTGCTGTGAACTATTAGATCAAGATTTGTAATTACACGCCCCTGTTAAACAGGGGCTGAAAAAATGTGCCTTAGGCAGTGGTGCTGGTGCCACAACACTGCAACCCCTCACAGATACTGTACTCTGAGCACAGAATGAGACCTGTTGCAAAGCATTGACAAAAAATTGTAATTACACACCCCTGTTAAACAGGGGCTGAAAAATTGTGCCTTAGGCACTGGTGCTGGTGCCACAACACTGCAACCCCTCACAGATACTGTACTTGGAGCACAGCAGTCAGACCTGTTGCAAAGCATTTTTTTAAAAAATTGTAATTACACGCCCCTGTTAAACAGGGGCTGAAAAAATTGTGCCTTAGGCACTGGTGCTGGTGCCACAACATTGCAACCCCTCACAGATACTGTACTATGAGCACAGCAGTCACACCTGTTGCAAAGCATTTTTAAAAAAATTGTAATTACTCACCCCTGTTAAACAGGGGCTGAAAAATTGTGCCTTAGGCACTGGTGCTGGTGCCACAACACTGCAACCCCTCACAGATACTGTACTCTGAGCACAGCAATGAGACCTGTTGCAAAGCATTGCATAAAAAATTGTAATTACACACCCCTGTTAAACAGGGGCTGAAAAATTGTGCCTTAGGCACTGGTGCTGGTGCCACAACACTGCAACCCCTCACAGATACTGTACTCTGAGCACAGCAATAAGACCTGTTGTAAGGAATTGCATAAAAAATTGTAATTACACACCCCTGTTAAACAGGGGCTGAAAAATTGTGCCTTGGGCACTGGTGCTGGTGCCACAACACTGCAACCCCTCACAGATACTGTACTCTGAGCACAGCAATGAGACCTGTTGCAAAGCATTGCATAAAAAATTGTAATTACACGCCCCTGTTAAACAGGGGCTGAAAAATTGGGCCTTAGCCACTGGTGTGGTGGCACCCAGAAACACAAATGTTCTTCCAAGTTATCAAGGAATGGATCATTGAGGAGGAGGAAGAGGATAGTCAGTCAACATAACAGGACAGTCACTCAGCATAGTCAGTCTTGAAGGGATGTGACATTATAAATTATTCAGTTATATCCGCTTCAGGTGCCTGGTAGCTGGTGGTGATCCAAGACTGATTCATTTTTATGAAGGTCAGTCGATCAACCGAGTCGGTGGACAGGCACACCCTGTGATCGGTGACAAATCCTCCAGCAGCACTGAATGTGCGTTCGGAAAGAACACTGGATGCAGGACAGGCCAGTAGCTCAATTGCATACTGTGCAAGCTCTGGCCAGTGATCCATCCTCAGGACCCAGTAAGCCAGAGGATTTTCAGTGGGAAAGGTGTCCAAGTCTGACCTTGCCCCTAGGTATTCCTGCACCATGTATCTCAGACGCTGGCGATGGTTGCTGGAACCGATCATACCTTGGGGCTGCGGACTAAAAAATTGTCTGAACGCATCGGTCAGACGTCCACCTTCCCCACCGCTCCTTCTGCTACTGACCGAAGCCTCAGCAACTCGTCGTCCAGGACCAGGAGTTTGTAACCTCCCAGTTTCTGGGAACGCGTTGCACAGACCTTTCTGCAAGGCCTCCCTGAGATGTCTCATCCTCTGCTCCCTCTGCGACGGCAAGATAAGGTCCGCAACCTTACCCTTGTACCGTGGATCAAGGAGAGTGGCCAGCCAGTAATGGTCCCTCTCCTTGATCCGAAGAACACGAGGATCCTTCCGCAGGCTTTGCAGGATCAGGGAGGCCATGCAACGTAGGTTAGCTGAGGCATTCGGTCCGGAGTCTTCTGGGTCACTGAGGACGACATGATCGCCAGCCACCTCCTCCCAGCCACGTACAAGTCCACTGGTTTGTTGGGACTGTACATCATCCCTAAAAGACTGCTGCTGCCGATGCTGAGTGCCAGGCTCCACCTCCATGCTCACACAATCCTCCTCCTCCTCCCTCATCCTCTTCCTGTGTGATGGGTGGGAGAGAAGGAACACTGTCTGGATAAAGGGGGCTTTGTTCTGCCTCTGTTCTGCCTCAAGTGCCCTGTCCATTATCCCATGCAGCGTATGCTCCAACAGGTGGACAAGAGGTGCAGTGTCACTGATGCATGCACTGTCACTGCTCACCATTCTCGTGGCCTCCTCAAATGGTGACAGGACAGTGCATGCATCCCTGATCATGCTCCACTGGCGTGGGGAAAAAAAAATCCAAGCTCCCCTGACCCTGTCCTGGTGCCATAGTCGCACAGGTACTCATTGATGGCCCTCTGCTGCGTGTGCAGTCGCTGCAGCATGGCCAACGTTGAGTTCCACCTGGTGGGCATGTCACATATTAGGCGGTTCTTGGGCAGGTTCAACTCCTTTTGCAGCTCAGTCAGCCGAGCACTGGCATTATAAGATCGTCGGAAATGCACACAGACTTTCCTGGCCTGCCTCAGGACATCCTGTAAGCCTGGGTACCTGCCCAAGAACCGCTGCACCACCAGGTTGAGGACGTGAGCCATACAGGGCACATGGGTCAGCTGCCCCTGTCGCAGGGCAGAGAGGAGGTTGGTGCCATTGTTAGAAACCACCATTCCTGGCTTAAGCTGGCGTGGCGTCAACCACCTCTCGGCCTGCCCCTGCAGAGCTGACAGAACCTCTGCCCCAGTGTGGTTCCTGTCCCCCAAACAAACCAGCGCAAGCACGGCATGGCATCTTTTTGCCTGCGTATTCGCGTAGCCCCTTGTACGCCTACGGAGCACCACTGGTTCCGAGGACAGAGCACTGGAAGAGGCCATGGAGGAAGAAGAAGAGGAGGGGGTGGAGGAGAGAGGTGTGTCACAACCAGTAGTAGCATTTTGGAGGCGTGGTGGTGGAACAACCTCCAACACTACTGCACCTTGTCCTGCATCCCTCCCAGCTGCCAATAGAGTGACCCAATGGGCCGTGAAAGACAGGTAACGTCCCTGTCCATGCCTGCTGGACCATGAGTCAGCGGTAATATGCACCTTACCGCTGACCGCCCTGTCCAGCGAGGCATGGACATTGCCTTCCACATGCCGGTAGAGAGCTGGAATCGCCTTCCATGAGAAAAACTGGCGTTTGGGAACCTGCCACTGAGGAACCGCACATTGAACAAACTCACGGAAGGGGGCCGAGTCTACCAACTGAAAAGGCAGCAGTTGAAGTGCTAGCAATTTAGCCAAGCTAGCATTCAACCGCTGGGCATGTGGATGGCTGGGAGTAAACTTCTTTCGACGGTCCAGCAGCTGGGGCAGGGAAATTTGCCTTGTAGAATCGGACGTCGGTGTACTGCAAGTACTTGGCTGTGACACACCTAATTCTACACCTTCATTCCTCTCAGAGCAGCTTTTAGAGAGGACTGAAGATATAGTGGGGTTGGAGATCCCAGCTGATGAGGAGCAAGGAGAGGTCCGCTTTGTTCTTTGGTGTGGGTCTTTAATGTGCGCTTGCCAACGAGCTGCATGGCAGGTCGACATATGTCTGGTCATGCTTGTGGTGCCCAAGCGGCTGATGTTTTGGCCACGCGAGATACGCTTGAGACATATGTTGCAAATAGCAGTGGTGCGATCTGATGCACTCGTCTCAAAAAAGGCCCACACCAAAGAACTTTTCTGATAACATGCAGAGGCAGCGCCCTGCACAGGCGGAGTTCTGCGGTGTGATTCAGTTGGTGTGCTGGCCTCTAGCTGGCCTCCGGAGGGCATCCTGCCTCGTTGGACATGTGCCGCTGCCTCCTCCTCTTCCTCTCTCCCTTCAGGCACCCATGTGGAGTCAGTGACCTCATCATCCCCTCCCTCTTCACCACTGGAGCAAACCTGGCAGTAAGCTGCAGCTGGTGGAACATGACTGCCAGATTGCTGTCCTTGAGCACCCCCTCTCTCTGCGCGCACGCCACTGCCTTCCTCTAGCTGGGTATTATCATCCGAGCCTTCAAAACGTTGGGCATCCTCCTGGAGCATGTACCCAACACTGTGCTCAAAGAGTTCGGGGGACTCCACAAGAGGACATGGTGGGTCTAGGGAAGGGGTGCCTGATGATGCCATTGAGTACGCGTTGGCAGCTGCTCTGCCAGTACCCTGAGCCTGGGTGAGAGAGGATGAGGAGGATGAGGAGGGCTTGGTCATCCATTCTATCAAGCCTTCGGCATGATGCGGCTCAACATGCCCAGCTGCCGAAAACAAGGACAAGCGTGTCCCATGGCCACGTGCTGATGACGATGCACGACCACGTCCACGTCCACGACCAGCACTGTTGTCTCTAGAAACAGAGCCTGCTTGCCCTGTGTTCTTGCCTTGGGACTGTCTGCCTCTCCTTGGCGGTCTTCCAGACATTGTAGTGGGTAGTGTATATTGTGCTGGAGTCCCACAGCACACACACTAACTCCTGCAGATGGCTGCCTTAGATGACAGCAACAGGGCCTTACGGCAGATAGAGGCTGCCTTAGATGACAACAACTGAGCCTTACGGCAGATAGAGGCTGCCTTAGATGACAACAACTGGGCCTTACGGCAGATAGAGGCTGCCTTATATGACAACAACTGGGCCTTATGGCAGATAGAGAGGCTGAGGTGGTTTTTATGTGTGCTGTACTAACAGAGCACACACACACGCTAGCTCCTGGAGATGCCTGGCTGCCTTCGATGACAACAACTGGGCCTTACGGCAAGTAGAGGCTGCATTATATGACAACAACTGGGCCTTATAGCAGATAGAGAGGCTGAGGTGGTTTTATGTGTGCTGTACTAACAGAGCACACACACACACGCTAGCTCCTGGAGATGCCTGGCTGCCTTATATGACAACAACTGGGCCTTATAGCAGATAGAGAGGCTGAGGTGGTTTTATGTGTGATGTACTAACAGAGCACACACACTAGCTCCTGGAGATGCCTGGCTGCCTTATATGACAACAACTGGGCCTTATAGCAGATAGAGAGGCTGAGGTGGTTTTATGTGTGATGTACTAACAGAGCACACACACACTAACTCCTGCAGATGGCTGCCTTAGATGACAGCAACAGGGCCTTACGGCAGATAGAGGCTGCCTTAGATGACAACAACTGAGCCTTACGGCAGATAGAGGCTGCCTTAGATTACAACAACTGAGCCTTACGGCAGATAGAGGCTGCCTTAGATGACAACAACTGGGCCTTACGGCAGATAGATGGTTTTATGTGTGATGTACTGACAGAGCACACACACACTAGCTCCTGGAGATGCCTGGCTGCTTTATATGACAACAACTGGGCCTTATAGCAGATAGAGAGGCTGAGGTGGTTTTATGTGTGATGTACTAACAGAGCACACACACACTAGCTCCTGGAGATGCCTGGCTGCCTTATATGACAACAACTCGGCCTTACAGCAGATAGAGACTGCCTTATATTACAACAACTGGGCCTTATAGCAGATAGAGGCTGCCTTAGATGACAACAACTGGGCCTTACGGCAGATAGAGGCTGCCTTATATGACAACAACTGGGCCTTTATGGCAGATAGAGAGGCTGAGGTGGTTTTATGTGTGATGTACTAACAGAGCACACACACACACACACACACACAAGCTAGCTCCTGGAGATGCCTGGCTGCCTTCGATGACAACAACTGGGCCTTACGGCAGATAGATGGTTTTATGTGTGATGTACTGACAGAGCACACACACACTAGCTCCTGGAGATGCCTGGCTGCTTTATATGACAACAACTGGGCCTTATAGCAGATAGAGAGGCTGAGGTGGTTTTATGTGTGATGTACTAACAGAGCACACACACACTAGCTCCTGGAGATGCCTGGCTGCCTTATATGACAACAACTCGGCCTTACAGCAGATAGAGACTGCCTTATATGACAACAACTGGGCCTTATAGCAGATAGAGACTGCCTTAGATGACAACAACTGGGCCTTACGGCAGATAGAGGCTGCCTTATATGCCAACAACTGGGCCTTATAGCAGATAGAGAGGCTGAGGTGGTTTTATGTGTGATGTACTAACAGAGCACACACACACACACACGCTAGCTCCTGGAGATGCCTGGCTGCCTTCGATGACAACAACTGGGCCTTACGGCAGATAGAGACTGCCTTATATTACAACAACTGGGCCTTATAGCAGAGCACACACACACTAGCTCCTGGAGATGCCTGGCTGCCTTATATGACAACAACTGGGCCTTACGGCAGATAGAGGCCGCCTTATACGACAACAACTGGGCCTTATAGCAGATAGAGAGGCTGAGGTGGTTTAATGTGTGATGTACTAACAGAGCACACACACACTAGCTCCTGGAGATGCCTGGCTGCCTTATATGACAACAACTGGGCCTTATAGCAGATAGAGAGGCTGAGGTGGTTTTATGTGTGATGTACTAACAGAGCACACACACACACTAGCTCCTGGAGATGCCTGGCTGCCTTCGATGACAACAACTGGGCCTTACGGCAGATAGAGACTGCCTTATATGACAACAACTGGGCCTTATATCAGATAGAGAGGCTGAAGTGGTTTTATGTGTGATGTACTAACAGAGCACACACACACTAGCTCCTGGATATGCCTGGCTGCCTTCGATGACAACAACTGGGCCTTACGGCAGATAGAGACTGCTTTATATGACAACAACTGGGCCTTATAGCAGATAGAGTGACTGAGGTGGTTTTATGTGTGCTGACACACACACTAGCTCCTATAAATGCCTGCCTGCCTTAGATCACAATAGGACAGAAGGTTATACTGCAATGCTGTACTAACAGCATAGGACAGAGGGTGCTACTGCAATGCTGTACTAACAGCACGCACACACCAGACTAATCCCCAGAATCACAGCAGTTAGACTCAGCAGCAGATAATGTCACCACTCAGCAGCAGTGCAATCAGCAGAATGAATATATATTCTCTAATGATCAGTATTCAGTAGTAATGATAATGATAATGAATCAGTTCAGCATCAGCATCAGCATCAGCAGTCTGCCTATATCACAGCCGGAACAGAGTGCACTAGGCCGCCAGAGCGGCGTCCTTTTATAGAGTGGGGCATGTACTAACGCCCCTAAGCTATAATTGGCTACAGGCGTCCTGCCTGTAGCCAATTATTGCTCTCCTCGCTGCCGGCGCTGTGATTGGCCAAGCATGCGGGGTCACAGTGCATGCTTGGCCAATCATCAGCCAGCAATGCACTGCGACTGGCGCAATGCATTGCGGGCCGCTCGCATCACACGAATGTGATGCGAACGGCCCAAATAGTTCTGGGCTCGCCGAGCGGGCGAACGCCCGGTGCTCGATTCGAACATGGGTTCGAATCGAACACTGGGCCCATCCCTAGTTCTGGAATAAGACTTTCTGTTTGCTGCGCAAATTAACCGGACAAGTTCTGCCAAAAACACCCGAGTTAGCTCTACCAAATATCAGGCTGGTCGGTTGTAGCCAACCCCTACGGAAACATATCCATTTCATGTTGTTGGGAGCTAAGATGACGATCGCTAATGCCTGGACCCTCAATATCCTTTGCTGCAGCAAAATGGAAAATATCATGGATAATGACCCAGGAGAAGACAGATAATCTTCTCCTGGACACTTCTCACAAATTTGTAGCTGTCTGGGAATCATGGCAGAAATACCTTAAAGTGCCTTTTCGATAAACATCTGCAAACTATTACTTATAGATGCTCCATAGTGCCTTTTTATTTTTTCTTTATCTTTGACCTTTCTCTCTTCTTCTCCTTTTCTCACTCATCCTGTCCAAAGATTATCCTTTTAGCACCCTCCTTTGAATACTTAAAACTTGCACTCTGAGTAGTTCCTGTTAGCGATGTAACATAGGATGTTAGATTGAAATTTTCACCAAACATGGTCTCTTTCTGCTTTGAATTATGACCTCTAGTTCACCACTTTATCTCTTCTTCTATTGTTCATGGAACTGGATGGGTACTGCGTAATGGTGTTTCTTTATGAGGATTCGTTCTCTGTGTCTGGTGTGCTCTCTATCCCCTTTGACACAGTTAGATCCCATATGGGGTTTCAGGGTGGGATGGACACTACCCATTCTCTGATACAATTCCTTCTTGTTTTTTAATTATTTCTCCAAGTCTTATCTCACTTCATGGCCAAGCTGAGCTATTACCTTTGTGCGTATATGTTACTTACCCGACAAGGTCACAGACGGACAGTCAATGCTACTAATTTGTGTTGTTTGTGCATTTTTAAAATTCAATAAAAACTTTAAAACGAAAAAATGTTCCACATTAATTTTTCACGGTAAAATACATTTGCATTGCTTTGTACCAGAAATATCATGTTTGTTTCATTATAAACAGCACAAATGGTAAAATAAAAATAAGTTTTATTTTATGCTTGAATCTATTTTTATTATAGAAGAAGAATTTGCCAAAGAATGTGGCACATTGTGATAAAATAAAGTCCTGTATAATCAAATCAAATAAAAATAAAAATAAGGTCCCTTCTGTAGTTTGGTGCCAGAATTGTTGAAGTCCATGGCATTAAAATATGTATTGTTCAGACACTTTCCAAATCTGTCTCCACTTGAGGTGATGTGAAAGATACAGAGTAGACTTTATTAATCCACATTCTATAATGATTTTTTTTTTGTTTCAAACGGTCTTTATTTGAAAGGCATAAATTGTACAGAACTGGTACAGCAATAAACGTGTCGAGTCAAAGTATATAACATAAGGAATATTGCATCTTTAAGCTCTGTGGTAAGAATACAGCGAGAGAAGACAACATTCTAGTTTGGAAACCTGAACTTGTTTGAATTGTTCATAAAACATTACCATATTTATAACATTGTAAAAGTATAGTCTTATGCCCTGTACACGCGGTCTGACTTTCCGACAGAAAATAGGCAATCGGATTGTGTTGTCGGAAAATACGATCGTGTGTGGGCTCCATCGGACTTTTTACGTCGGAATTTCCGACACACAAAGTTTGAGAGCAGGATCTAAAATTTTCCGACAACAAAATCCGATCGTTTAAATTCCAATCGTGTGTAGATAATTCCGACGGACAAAGTGCATGTACATGTTGTTAGTCACCTCGTTCTGAACTATCGGATTTTCCGACAACCTTGTGTGACCGCGTGCATGCAAGACAAGTTTGGGCCAAAATCCGGCGGAAAAAATCTAAAGGATTTTGTCGTCGGAATGTCTGACCGTGTGTACAGGGCATAAGTGTACATGAATACTTAGTGTGTTTGCCCTGTTTCGATGTGGTAACCTGTAGAGATGGCCTCAGTCCAACTTTCCCTACTCAAGCTTTCTTGTCGAGATCAGTCAGGCATTAAAATATGTTTAAAGCAAGAACCATCATAAATCTATTCAGTGAGTCCAAAATGATTAGGTTCTCGAGGAACAGTAGTCTTAATCGTCCTAAAGATTCTACATACCTATCAGATATCTAGCACAGTTTTATAGGTCAAAAACGCAAAGATTTTGTTTTTATTTGTTGACACTGTAATGGTAACAGAACTAGACATGTGCACACTGAAATTTTTCGTTTCAGAATTTAGTTTTCGTCCGAAAAATAAATTTATTTAGTTACTCCCGAAATTCGTTTTTATTTATTTAGTTTCGTTAAAAAATGCATTCGTCCGAAAATCCAAAATAATTAAGGTCGAATCTGTCATTGAAGGCTTATGGTGTCTGTCGAATGTTCTAAGAAGATTTGACGGAATAACTTATAGGCAGAAGATTTGACGGAGCAGCTAAACTGTACGCCGCTGCAATCGTACATTTCCGGTTGAATGTTCCGCCTACAAGCTATAGTAGAATTCTAAATGTTGTATGACACTAGTAATAATTATTTTTATTAAACAGTCAACCAATATTAGAATTCTTCTATAGCCTATGGGTGGAGCATTTGACCATAAATGTCCACTCGCAGCGACTGCTTCGTCAAATCTTTTCTCTGTATGTCGAATCTTTTCTATCTATGAAGAATAATCTTGGACTAATAGAGCTAAGGTTAGGCACATTCGACCACAGGTTGCTATTGTCAGCGTCATGTCGAATCTCTATCTATATCGAACTGTTGTCACAACTAAAATGAAAATAAAGCATTTGTTTATGTCGGATCTTTT